>JAYESA010000006.1:16558375-16573375 GCA_036927795.1 Iris macrosiphon
TACTTTAAATTAATTCAAATCATGAACCTACTAGGAATACAACTTAATGTATATCATATCCTTATTTAAATTTATCATAATCCTATCCAAATTAACCAATCCTAGTTGTATTTAATTAAGTAGTCTCAACCATTATAAATACCTCATCCTTCATATTTTTCCCCAAATTCCTCTCTTTTTCGTCCAAAAATAGTCAAAATTCGTCATAAATTCAGCCTCATTTTCTACTAGTTATGACGAATTAAAAAGACGATATCTCCTAGCTCCGAACTCCAAACGAGGCCTAGTTTTTTTTTGTTAGAACGATAATGAGGTTAGCTTTCTGATTATATAAATTTTTTTTCTAAATTATGAGTATTAAATTCTGGAAAATTCGTAGAGCACAGTATATCCGAAAATAGACGTGTTTCGATGTTTTCGCGATTCCGGGAGAACCAGGAATCAGAATCATGAACCGTTTAAAGTTTCGGAAAGCTAATGTCGAGATCATCGACATATATTTTTTCCAGAATTTAATTTGAAGTATTTACATACTATTAATTCTGTAGAACTTCTAGGTTAGAATTTAACCATTGGTGCACAATACAAAATTTGTATGTACCATAATTCCCAAACGAATTTGAATTCGGACGAGCCATAAATTCCAGCATATTTTTGACGCTAAAATCTACAGGAAATCATGCATGAAAGTTGAGTTTGTGTCGGTTGACTTTTCGGTCAACAGATCGCCTCGATTTGCGTGCCATGAATCTCGAGTTGATAAAATTCAGTTTCTTTGGACAAAATTTAGGAATTAACATAAAAAAATTAGAATAATAAGATTAAAATAAGATTTTAGAGTAACTATTCCAGAATTAAATAAATTAAAATAAATTATCTTTTGACGTGATAAATTTGTAATACATAGGATATTGGATTTGTTCTGCGCGACTTCTGGAGCAGGTTATTGGTACATCGCAGCTTCCTTACCAGGCAAGTGTACCTTGCCAAACTCTGCAGTATTGTTACACATTTTTCTTGCTTCATTTTATTGCTGAGCATGCTTAACCTAGGACCGTGTGACGTACTTAGCGTCCGATTATTAGTCGGGTGCCAACACCGTACGCGGTGTTGGGTACGGTCATCTAGAGATGGACATTGGCGACACTATATATTCTCGTACTTGTCTTACCAAGTACGCTTGACTCAGGACACTTGACACTATTCATGAGACAGGATTTTCTCGAGATATTCGTGGGGATTCTGTATAGGATACATGACTTGGACATTATATTCTTAGATATAGTATGACTTGTTGCATTAGTCTTGATCCTGCGTGTCATGGACATGAGACGTAAGATTTCATTGGGTGGGGAGAGTATTACTATATGAAAGGCTGATTATATTATATATTAACATCTGGATGTGTCTTAGTCTCTGACACAGAGCTATGGCACCAGTTCTGGCCCTTCGAGAAAATACTGCTATGGGTTTCTCCGACACTGATCCTGTAGTAATCTCAGCCCGAGTATGGAATAATGTTCTCAACTTGCATATCACTTAGCTGGTTATATATTTACCCTATTTGTTTTATTACTGCATTTATTTTGGCTTGTATTTTCTGTACCTTGCTGTCCCCTGAGGACCTGGATCCGGATTATGTTCCCAGATATTGCAGACAAGATCGATCCAGAGGTTTATGGAGCAGGAGCATTATCAGGAGCAGACATTAGAGCAGTACCAGATCCAGTAGACGCGTGATCACCGAGGGTATCTTCTGAGTATATACTGTTCCATACTCAGTATTTGTTGTGGTTATCTTTATTCTTGTATCTTGACAGATGTATTCAGACTCATTATCGGATTATTTCCCCGAGTTTATATTATATTGAGATTGATCTTTCTTTATGATTCTGATATTGTTGTATTCATTTCTGTGGATGAGATTAGTATATCTAGACCCTTATTGTTGTACTACAGCTTAAGTATGCCCTGATGGATCCATTAAATTGGGTTGTCCATCGGTGCGTACTGTTGGCCATTGTCACGTGTCTAGTCCTTCGGTATTTTGGGACTGGGACGTGACATAGTTTTTGTGGTGGCCCATGCAGGTCCGACTAAATTGTTCGGTTTCAACTTAGGGACCGAGCAAGCCTGCAATAAGAATAGGATAAGGATCTCATCCACTTGCTTGAATCGTTCTTGACATCTATATCGGGTTCGAATTAATTTCTTAACTTACATCCTGCCTTGACTCCTGTGCGCTCCTTATTGTTTATTTTGGTTGTTACTCTTGAATTTTTGAATTATTTGATTGGTAATTAGAACTTGACAGTTAAAGTTAGTAATGTAGATTATGACCCAATGATTACCCCTTAGCTCTAAGTCACGTAATTAGTACCCCCACCTCGATACCAGTTAGATCCCTTTCCCCCTAACGGCTAGTAACTCTTCTATCCTCACTATCGACGCTTGTCCTATAAGTACTAAGACTAAGGCTTAAGACGACCATGACCTATGTAATATAGGAGGATACCCTAATAGGTACCAAGACCCTTCTCGTAGACCTTAAACAAGAGTTTCCACGATATCCTTAAGAGATTTCAGTATTAGTTTATTATAAGTTGGGTAGTATGCCTCACAACATAGTACCACCTGGCCCTATTGACCCATTGACGAAGTAAACAAGGATGACACAACTTTAGACTTGCGTAAGAAGATAGTGTTTATTCAGACAATGGAATATAAAGGTCCTTGTCCCTATTTGGTCGACTAGCGACTTAGACAAGGAGGTTGTATGATGACTGTAAGAGACTGGGTATTCTTTATTTATTATTGCTTATTTTGTGTTGTTTTGTGAACTTGAATTAATTTGTACCTCCTTTCATCATCATCTAGCGTACTTATAATTGTTATACTACCTTGACTTATGCCGCTATTATAGCCTAGTTTTTGCAAGCTTATTCCTTGTTGAGCTTGTTCATGACATAGGTATTATTGGGGAGGCCCACAATAATACATTTCAGAATCAGTATATTAAGGTCTGGCCAACCTTAGTGCGCTTGATTCGCCCTTCGTAACGCTACTTTACGTGGATTGAGATATATAGTGATTAGTAGACGCATATACTTGCCCTAGACATGTCTGACATATCGTATCGGTTACATAACTGCACCAATGTGAGCATGCGAATAGGAAATTACCAAATTAAGATTTTAATCCACAACTGTCTTGACAATTCTCATTTGAATTCTTTAAACGCTTCGATTCCCCTACTTCCATTCTATTACCCCTCCTTGAACTCTTTTCCGTTGCTTTCCGTCTTTCCTTGTTTCGGAAAGACGAAATCTCGTGCTTGGATATAAGTGATACACGGATAGTACAAGATATACCCCATAGGCCAATCATATTATTTGGTGACTATCTTTCATAATTGATTAAGGGCATATCACATATGATATAGTTGGTGTTAAAGTTTTGAGGATTAAATAACATGAGAAAATAAATCGAGGAATATTTTTCTTAAATGTAAGAGTCTTATGTGATAGATGGGTAAATTCTAAGTTGGGTAGAAATTACATTATTAAACTTGAGGTAAATTCTTTTAGATTATGATCAAGTGAGATTAGATAGAGAGAAACCATGTTCTATTTTAATTTCGAGGACGAAATTATTTTAAGTTGGGTAGATTGTAAACCCCCTCACCCAAAATAGATATTTTGTGTATATTTTATATTATTATAGGTATTGAATTTCTTTAGAGTATTCTGTTATTTAATTAGCAAATGAATTTCTTGATATATTTACTTATATAAATATTTATTTAGAATCATTTTTAGGTTATTTTAGATTTTTGAAATTAATTAGGATTTATTTGGATATATATAGTCTTAATATTAGATATATGCTAATTTAGTGTTAATAGATATTAATAAGATTTTATAATTTATTTGTATTATATTTAATTATATTCAAGATTATAAATTATTGAGATAGATTCAAACTCTACTTTAAATCAATTCAAATCATGAACCTACTAGGAATACAACTTAATGTATATCATATCCTTATTTAAATTCATCATAATCCTATCCAAATTAACCAATCCTAGTTGTATTTAATTAAGTAGTCTCAACCATTATAAATACCTCATCCTTCATATTTTTCCCCAAATTCCTCTCTTTTTCGTCCAAAAATAGTCAAAATTTGTCATAAATTCAGCCTCATTTTCTACTAGTTATGACGAATTAAAAAGACGATATCTCCTAGCTCCGGACTCCAAACGAGGCCTAGTTTTTTTTGTTAGAACGATAATGAGGTTAGATTTCTGATTATATAAATTGTTTTTCTAAATTATGAGTATTAAATTCTGGAAAATTCGTAGAGAACAGCATATCCGAAAATAGACGTGTTTCGATATTTTTGCGATTCCGGGAGAACCAGGAATCAGAATCATGAACCGTTTAAAGTTTCGGAAAGCTAATGTCGAGATCATCGACATATATTTTTCCCAGAATTTAATTTGAAGTATTTACATACTGTTAATTCTGTAGAACTTCTAGGTTAGAATTTAACCATCGGTGCACAATATAAAATTTGTATGTGCCATAATTCCCAAACGAATTTGAATTCGGACGAGCCATAAATTCCAACATGTTTTTGACGCTGAAATCTACAGGAAATCATGCATGAAAGTTGAGTTTGTGTTGGTTGACTTTTCGGTCAACAGATCGCCTCGATTTGCGTGCCATGAGTCTCGAGTTGATAAAATTCAGTTTCTTTGGACAAAATTTAGGAATTAACATAAAAAAATCAGAATAATAAGATTAAAATAAGATTTTAGAGTAACTATTCCAGAATTAAATAAATTAAAATAAATTATCTTTTGACGTGATAAATTTGTAATACATAGGATATTGGATTTGTTCTGTGCGACTTCTGGAGCAGGTTATTGGTACATCGCAGCTTCCTTACCAGGCAAGTGTACCTTGCCAAACTCTGCAGTATTGTTACACATTTTCCTTGCTTCATTTTATTGCTGAGCATGCTTAACCTAGGACCGTGTGACGTACTTAGCGTTAGTCGGCGTTATCGTCGGGTGCAACGGTACGGTCTTCTGTATTATTCCTACACTATATTACTATATTCTCGTACTTGTCTTACCAAGTACGCTTGACTCTGGACACTTGACACTATTCATGAGACAGGATTTTCCCGATATATTCGTGGGGATTCTGTATAGGATACAGGACTTGGACATTATATTCTTAGATATAGTATGACTTGTTGCATTAGTCTTGATCCTGCGTGTCATGGACATGAGACGTGAGATTTCATTGGGTGGGGAGAGTATTACCATATGAAAGGCTGATTATATTATATATTGACATCTGGATGTGTCTTAGTCTCTGACACAGAGCTATGGCACCAGTTCTGGCCCTTCGAGAAAATACTGCTATGGGTTTCTCCGACACTGATCCTGTAGTAGTCTCAGCCCGAGTATGGAATAATGTTCTCAACTTGCATATCACTTAGATGGTTATATATTTACCCTATTTGTTTTATTACTGCATTTATTTTGGCTTGTATTTTCTGTACCTTGCTGTCCCCTGAGGACCTGGATCCAGATTATGTCCCCAGATATTGCAGACAAGATCGATCCAGAGGTTTATGGAGCAGGAGCATTATCAGGAGCAAACATTGGAGCAGTACCAGATCCAGTAGACGCGTGATCACCGAGGGTATCTTCTGAGTATATACTATTCCATACTCAGTATTTGCTGTGGTTATCTTTATTCTTGTATCTTGACAGATGTATTCAGACTCATTATCGGGTTATTTCCCCGAGTTTATATTATATTGAGATTGATCTTTCTTTATGATTATGATATTGTTGTATTCATTTATGTGGATGAGATTAGTATATCTAGACCCTTATTGTTGTACTACAGCTTAAGTATGCCCTGATGGATCCATTAAATTGGGTTGTCCATCGGTGCGTACTGCTGACCATTGCCACGTGTCTAGTCCCTCGGTATTTTGGGACTGGGGCGTGACAGTACCGACTTCGCGTCCATCTCTCCTCCCTGGTTTTCCTATCAACTCCTGACCTCTCTGAACTCCAAAACCTAGCTCTGATACCACTTTATTGGGAACGAAAGCACGAAAATCGTTCCCTAAACAAAAAAGCCCTACGAGAGAACCGAGCAAAAGTACACAAATCAAAAAATGTCAAACACAAATCGCAGACACGCAGATTTTTACATGAAAAACCCAAATAAGAAAAACTACGGGATGATCAGAGTCCAACCCTGAAAAGCCTCAACTAATGGAATAAGAAATACACCGACTCCTTACAAACTTCTCACCGATCCAAACGGATCACCATAACTCTTTGGAATAGAAAATAGATCACAGACAAACGAAGAATGGAGATGACGAGAAAAGAATTACCCAAAATCGGTCTCCTCTTCGAAATAGCGTTCAATCTTTTCATCTCTCCTTCCAATGTTGTAAAAGCACTCTTGCCTCATTTTGCAATATTTTTGAGATATATTTTAGGGCTAGGAGACACCTAATATATATAGCCTCAAACCCATAACTAGTATTCCTATTATATATATATGAATACCCAATCCAAATCCAAATCCATTGACATATTCCTATTATATGTAGGAATATGTAATCCAAATATAAATTCATTGACATATTCCTATTATATGTAGGAATATCCAATCTAAATATATTGAGGTATTCCTATTATATGTAGAAATACTCAATACAACCCCGAGGTAATTTTCACATAGGTTGGGAACCTAATCCACTCCAACACGATAAAATCCCCTAATTTTTAAATATTATATTTAATTAATTAATCATTTAATTTATTTATATTATTTTTTAGTTAATTAGAAAATAAAAAATTATTGATTTAATTACCGAGATAATTACTCATTCAGAATTATTGCACAAAAACTATTATTTTTATTTTATTTTAGGAATCCTGGTAGAAGGGTGATAGATTTTTTTAGAATGTACAAATATTTTTCTGGATTTTATACCTTATATATATATATATATATATATATATATATATATATATATATATATATATATATATATATATATATATATATATATATATATATATATATATATATATAAAGTAAAACAAAAAGGAAAGAAAAAGAAATCATTAAAAACCCTTAAAACTTAAACCTTAAGCTAAAGCCTAAGCCCAAACCTCTAACCCGTAGCTATTCCAATCCGCAGCAGGAGAACCCCTACAGCCCGCAACCTAGCTAACCCCCGCCCACAATAGCACCCCGCGGCCCAGGCAACCGCGTCGACACATCCCGCACGCTCTGTCTCTACCCAATTCTAGAAAATAGGGTTTTTTTTTATTTGATAAATTGTGTATTGTATTTAATTAATTATATTTATATTTATTTAGTGCTTATATTATTTTTTAATGATTGTTTTAGGGTTTTGGCTAGCCTGGACCCATGTCACACCCTAGTGGACCCATGTCCGACCCAGCCCACAACCTTGTGAGGATTATTTTGGGGCTTAGAAATATTTATTTTATTTTTAGGAGGTTAGTTGGAGAGATTTGGAGCTAGTTTGAGTGCTTTTGAAACCCGGAACCCGAAACCAAGTCAAGTAGGGGCGTTTTGGGAATTTGGTGACTTATGTAACCTCTTTAACTACATGGCCGGCCCCTACCTACCCCCATTTCCGTGGAACACAGCAGCAGCCCCCCCCTTTGGTTCTACTTCTTCTTCTTCTTCTTCTTCACTTCTTCTTCATTCTTCTTCTTCTCCACTTCTTCTTTCTTCTTCCTTCCTTCTCCAAGTAAGTTCTTCTTCCATTTTTCTTCCTTCTTTCTTCCATTCCTTCTTCTTTATGCTAATCCTCACCTTGCTTTTTTCCTAACCTAGGTGTGAGGAGCTTAGATTTAGGGTGGAAGCTAGATTTGGTGGCTTGGAGCTTGAGGGAGGTGATTCCAAGTAGATCGGAGACCTTGGCCTTGGGATTCCAACTCCCAAGAGGTAAAACCTAAATTTTCTCATGCTAATTACTTTTATGTAGTGTGATTAGTGTTGTAGAACCTTTCTAGACCCTAAGCCTACCCGTGGGAGGAAGTTGGAACTAGTTTGGTTGAGTTTAGAGACTTTGACATTAGGTTTTGTGTCGAATTCGGGTGAAATCCGAATTTGGCCCAATTTTGGATGATGCCCTAGGTTAGACGGACCTAGGTAGACGTTGTCGGGTGTCGAGAGGGTGAGTGCGTGTCTCCGTTTGGACACAGGAAGTCGTGTCGCGGAGAAACGGGCGTTTCGGACGAAATTAGGATTTTTCGTCGTCGCCGATTCTAAGTGCGTGCGCATTTCCGCCACGGACCTAGAATCGATGCGGGAGCACTTTTTCTAGGATCTAGGCATCGTGTAGAGCGCGTGGGTAAATTTTGGACCGATTCCGAGTTCGTTTGGTGTGCGTTTCAGAAGATTTTCTGAACCGCGCACCACGTGTTCGTCGAAATAACCGAACGGCCATTTCAACTTGGTTTCCTCGTTTCGGGCTTGTGCGCGAGTTGGGTTAGTATCGGAAAGTGTGTGCTAGAGTTTTCGAGTTATATTTTATATATTTTAGGGTGTTGGTGAGTGTCGGGGTCGTTGGGCGTGAGTGGGGCGTGTTGTTTGTGTGTTGTGTGCATTGTGTGGTGGTTGGGTATATGTGTCTATATATATATATATATATATATATATATATATATATATATATATATATATATATGTATATATTTATATGTATGTGTGTTTATGTATATATATATGTGTGTATTTATATCTATGTGCTTGTGTGTGTATATGCCTATGTGTATATATATATGTATATATATAAGTGTGCTTGTGTGTGTACGTGTATATATATATATATTTGATGAGTGTGTGTATATATATCTATATATATAGGTATTTATATATATATATATAGCTATGTATATTTATGTGTGTGTGTGTATTAGTGTGTTTGTGAGTGTGTAGGTGTGTGTGTTAGAGTGTGTTTAGAGTGTGTGTATATATATATCTAGTTATATATATATATATATATATATATATATATATATATATATATATATATATATATATATATATATATATATATATATATATATATATATATATATATATAATATATATATATGTATAGGAGTGTGTGTGTGTGTTTGTGTGATGGAAGAGGGGGGGGACCGAACTGCAGCAGGGGCAGCAGCTGTTGCTGCACTGCAGCAGCAGCACAACAGCAGCAGTAGAAGGAGCAGCCAGCAGCAGCAATAGCAGCATAAGGAGCAGCAGCAGCAGGAATAAGGAGCACCAGCAGCAGCAAGAATAACAGGGAGCAGCAGCATCAGCAGATACAGCAAGAGCAGTAGCAGGGTTAGCATATGCAGGGGTAGTAGCTAGAGATTGATATATATATATATATATATATATATATATATATATATATATATATATATATATATATATATATATATATATATATATGTTGATAGATAGATAGATAGATATATATATATATATATATGTTGATAGATAGATAGATATATCAATAGATAGATAGATAGGTAGATGGATTGATAAATAGGTAAGATAGATAGTATTATAGATAGATAAGTAGATACATAGATAGATAGTTAAATAATTTGTTAGATAGTTGGATTGATAGTTAGGTAGATAAGATAAATAGATAGTTAGATAGATAATAAGTTAGATAGATAGATAGATATATAGATATCTAGATAGGTATTAGATATATATCTATATCTATATGTATATATATAAATACATATAGTTAGATAGGTAGCTAGATAGTTACCTAGATAGGTAGATGGATAGTTAGACGGGTAGTAGATAGCTAGATACTTAGATATATATATATATATATATCTACCTTAGATATAGATATCTATATACCTATAGTTATATATATGTGTTGGGTAAGGTATAGGGGTATATGTATATGTGTGTGGATATCTATATATATATGTATATAGATACTTAGATATATAAATATGGTAAATATATATATTTCCTAGCCTAGATTAATAACTAGGTATATAATTATTAGTTAGATAGCTAGTTAGAGGGGTTTGAGAGCGTTATCCCAATACCTTAAGATACCGAGGTATCTCAATACCTAGAGATATCCAAGGTATTGAGTTTCGAGCGGGGTATTTGAGCATTAGGCTAGAAAATGTTTTGGAGTAATTTTTATATGTTTATATATATATATTTATGTGTGCTAGCATAGATTTTAGCGGGTTTAGGCGAGGTGCGTGGCCTAGGGCGAGGTATCGCATACCGAGGGTATCCCGGTATCTCGATTAGGCGAGTTTGAGAGTTTAGTAGCTTAATGAGCTCAGTTTGACCTAGAATTTCAGGGGCACCCTAGTTTGACCTAGCTTTGACCATAATTGTCCCCGTTGACCGTAAAAGTCAACGTTTGACCTAGTTTTGACCTAGAGTTGACTTTTTGGACCCCGGGTTGACTTTTTGACCCGAATTTCACCGGTTTGACCCGTTCGACCTAGAATAGCCCTAGAAGCCTATTTTTAATTATTTTATATCAGTTTAAATGCTTAGAACTCTGTTTAATCCTTACTTTTCGTAATAGGTCCTTGTGATACCGGTCCGGATCTTGATCCTTATCAGTTGCTCAGGACATCAGGCGAGTACCTACCTCTGATAGTTTCCATTTCATGATAGCATTTATATCACCTGTTCTAGAACTGTAATACTTGATTCTGACACATTGTTACACGAGCTGGTACTAGTGGATCCCGTCATGAGATGCTATCCCTCTTACCGTGTTCAGCGGGTACTCTATCACGTGTATTTCATCATGTGCTTCGGATATTGATTCTCATGTGCTATCATGTGCTTCTTGTGCTCTCGCCTTCATGTACGTGAGCTACTTATCATGTACGTAGCGTGTTGTGGTTGGATCCAATGGTATTAGTGGGGGAGGGGAGTAGGAGTTGGTTATGTGATCAAAGCCAAACAGTATTCATGTGTATGTCGGTTATGCAACTCACGCATAACGGAGTTATCGTAGTATTTTTCATGTGCAACCTAAGTCGATCACATAACGAACTTGTGCTCAAGGCACTTAGTTAGTATTCATGTTTCTCACCTGCAGTTACTTTTTCAGTACTTGTATTGTTCTCCAGTTTACATTGCAGCTAATTATTATGCTCCAGCATATATTTATTTCCTGTGCATCTTGTATACTTTTCTATTGCTCGTCATATGCACCTTACCATGTATTTGGAGTTGCTTTCAGAGTTATGTACTTCGCTCCAGTCCTGACTGGGCATTTTTTTTTAGAGGATCCTGAGGACTATTGCCCGACGTTCTACAGGCCGGGTGTTAACGACTGTTGTGACCCCGTGACCGAGGAGGAGTGCGCCGAGGAGAGGCCTATAGCACCCTAGTTAGCTAGGTGGGTTTCCTGGGTTGTTCCCAGTGGTTTATTTTTGATGATTGTATCTATTCTTTTGATGCTGTGAGATGTTGTAGCTATTTTAGACTTGGACTGTATTATTTTGGATTGTCTTGCTCTCTTGGTTCTGTTTCTTTGTTTATATCATATCGTGCTTATATTCTTCCCCTAGATTTTGTGATTGAGAGTTGATATATATATTGCGTAGTTGCCCTCCTTTTGGAGAGGATTTATTCCTATATATATTGCGTGGTTGCCCTCTTTTTGGAGAGGTCATGGCCAATTTTTTTGTGAGATATTTAGATAGTTGGTTGACCTAGAACGGACCTTTACAGCATTCTACCACCGATTCTGCGGCGTAGGCTGGAGTACCCACGGTTCATGCCCAATTTTCGGGTGCGGGTCGTGACACATTTTTGGTGGCGGCCCCATGTAGGTCTAGTTTTTAGGTTTACCTGCAATAGGATATAGGATATAGGCTGAGAGAGAGTGTGCTCAATCACAACTAGGACCCTTCCTGCTTTCTTTTGCTATTTTTAATTTTTCTAAAATTGTTTTCTTTTGCAATATTACTGTCCTTCTTTGATGACATCGTTTCTTGCACTGTATTGATTTCTTTTGATCTGTGTTCTTCTTGATTCCATTCCAGCACTTGCTTTATTTGATTCCGGGGCTTCCCATAGCTTTGTGTCTGTATCTTTTGCTGTTAGACACCATCTTGTTGCTGAACCTTTAGCTAGACTCTGCAAGATCACGACCGGGGATGGTATCATCCTAGTCCGTGATGTCCGCAGAGAACGGAGAGTTACCTTGGGAGGCCGGGAGTTGAGTGTGTGCCTACTCGTAATGCCACTTCCGAGCTACGATATTGTACTCGGGATGGATTGGTTGAGTATGCATTGTGCTAGTATAGATTGTCGTGGAGGCAGAGTTTTGTTTAGTTCGCCGGGTGAGCCAGAGTTTCAGTTTGCCAGAGGAGCAGCGGAGCAGACCGAGGGAGTCTTCTGCGGAGCCCTGGTGGTAGAGCCGAGGTCGCTACATCCACTGATAGAGGAGTACATGGATGTCTTTTCGAAGGAGTTGCCAGGGTTACCTCCGGACAGAGATGTGGAGTTCTCTATAGACTTGGTGCCAGGCGCGGAGCCGATATCCCAGCACGTCTATAGAGTCAGCAACAATGAGCTGATAGAGTTGAAGAAGTAGGTGGATGAGCTTCAGGACAAGGGATTTATCAGATCTAGTTCTTCTCCGTGGGATGCTCCGATACTTTTTGTACCGAAGAAGGATGGGTCGATACGGATGTGTATCGACTACAGGGCTCTGAACAACCTCACAATCAAGAATAAATATCCGCTGCCGCGTATTGATGATATTTTTGACTAGTTGAGCAGAGCGAGGGTGTTTTCCAGGATTGATCTGAGGACAGGCTACCACCAGGTGAAGGTCAGGAAGGAGGATATTCCGAAGACAGCTTTTCGGACCAGATATGGGCAGTATGAGTTCTTGGTGATGTCGTTTGGGTTGACTAATGCCCCGACAGTGTTCATGAATCTGATGAACAAGGTGTTCCATCAGCATCTGGACAGGTTTGTGGTGGTATTTATAGATGATATCTTGGTGTATTCAAAGACCCCAGACGAGCACGAGGAGCATCTGAGGATAGTGTTGGAGACTCTCAGGAAGGAGAAGCTTTATGGAAAGCTTTCGAAGTGTGAGTTCTTCCTTGACAAGGTTAAATTTCTTGGTCATGTGGTGACTGGAGAGGGTATCTCGGTGGATCCGAGAAAGATCATGGCAGTTGAGGCATGGAGTGCTCCGAGTTCAGTAGCCGAGGTCAGGAGTTTCTTGGGATTGGCAGGCTACTACAGGAAATTTGTTCAGGATTTTTCCCGGATTGCAGAGCCGTTGTCCAGGCTGACCCGGAAGGACGTGGAGTTTGTTTGGTCAAAGGAGTGCCAGATTGCCTTTGATGAGCTGAAGAGGAGGTTGACGACAGCTCCAATGTTGACGTTGCCATCAGGTTCTGGAGGATTCACTATCTATAGTGATGCATCGGGGAAGGGACTGGGATGTGTGTTACAGCAGAATGGGAGGGTGATTGCCTATGCTTCCAGGCAATTACGTCCTCATGAGAAGAACTATCCTACCCACGATTTGGAGTTGGCAGCGGTCATCTTTGCTCTGAAGTTGTGGAAACACTATTTATACGGAGAGCGTGTGGAGATCTTCACAGACCACAAGAGCTTGAAGTATGTGTTTACCCAAAAAGAGCTGAACATGAGGCAGAGGAGATGGTTGGAGTTGATGAAAGACTTTGACATATCGTTGCAGTATCATCCAGGGAAGGCGAACGTAGTTGCGGATGCATTGAGCAGGTATCTGGTAGCTATGTGCCTGACTACATATCGTTATCTTCTGGCAGATCTAGAGAGCTTGGGCATTGAGATGATAGTGCCTGGAGTTAAGATGCAGATATGGTGACTGCAGGTTCAGTCAGAGTTGGTAGAACGGATCAGGGCTACACAGTTTGAGGATGAGTCCCTGAGGAGCATCAGGGCGCAGGTTCAGATGGGATTAGCAGATGACTTCACCATTGCTGATGATGGTTCTTTGCGGCACGGTACCAGGTTGTGTGTGCCGAGTGGGTCATTGCGCGAGGAGGTTCTTCAGGAGGCGCATCGATCCCAGTATTCTATGCATCCAGGTGCCAACAAGATGTATAGAGATCTGAGACAACATGTATGGTGGTACGGGATGAAGCGGGAGGTAGCACGCTTCGTATCCCGATGCTTAGTGTGCCAGCAGGTGAAGACGGAGAGGCAGAGGCCAGGAGGATTGCTCCAGCCGTTACCCATTCTGGAGTGGAAATGAGAGCACGTGACCATGGATTTTGTTTCTGGACTTCCCCGTTCTCCAGACGGGAAGGATGCGATTTGGGTCATCGTGGACAGGTTGACCAAATTGGCCCACTTTCTAGCATTCAAAGTGGGTACGTCTACAGAGAGACTAGCAAAGATGTATGTGCGCCAGATAGTCAGACTGCATGGAGTTCCTGTGAGCATAGTATCAGATCGGGACAATCGTTTTACTTCACATTTTTGGAGGAGTCTGCAGGCTAGCTTGGACACCCAGCTCAAGTTTAGTAGTGCATATCACCCACAGACAGATGGTCAGTCAGAGAGGACCATCCAGACACTTGAGGACATGCTTCGCACTTGTGTTTTAGATTTCAGAGGCTCTTGGGAGGATCACTTGCACTTGGTAGAGTTTACTTACAATAACAGCTACCAAGCCAGTATCGAGATGTCACCTTTTGAGGCATTGTATGGACGGAGGTATCGCACTCCGTTGTCATGGGATGATGTAGGCGAGAGAGCTTTGCTTGGCCCGGAGATGGTGGTTGATGCAGCGGAGAAGGTCAAGCTCATTAGAGATAGACTTCGGGTGGCGCAGGACAGGCAGCGACATTGGGCCGATAGCCACCGGAGACCTTTGGAGTTCGAGGTATAGCTT